>OZ020294.1:10521499-10553054 GCA_963971205.1 Aethes cnicana
GATCGGCAACTTTACTTGCGCGACTAATGTCTGCGACATTTGGCTTTTACGCCACGCTTACCTCTTGATCTAATTTAAACGGGATCTTCGGATTTTTTACTATATAATTGCAGCAGGCGAACGGCATGATTTTCTGAATGCCCTCCCAATTCCACACCAGCTTGAGAAGACTCAGAGAGTCAAAGAAGAAGTGCTCACGGAATACTCGTCGTACCAGAAGACAGTGTACCACTTTATAATTATGAGCGTGAGCGAGTCAGGCAGCACCAGCGTTATGCCCTCCTAGCGGTACTATCTCACTCAAGCTCGTCGTGGTCAAGCCACCAGGTACTCACGGAATACTCGTCGCATCAGACGGCGAAAGACTTGATATCTCTAAGTGTGACGGAGTCAGGCAGTGCCAGCGCGATCCCACTCAAGCTCGTCGTGGCCAAGCCAGTAGTACTCATGGAATACTCGTCGCACCAGACGGCGAACCATTTGATGTCTCGGAGCGTGAGCGAGTCAGGCAGCGCCAGCGCGATGCCCCTCAAGCTCTCACTCAAGCTCGTCGTGGCCAAGCCAGCAGTACTCACGGAATACTCGTCGCACCAGACGGCGCACCACTTGATGTCTCGGAGCGTGAGCGAGTCAGGCAGCGCCAGCGCGATGCCCCTCAAGCTCTCACTCAAGCTCGTCGTGGCCAAGCCAGCAGTACTCACGGAATACTCGTCGCACCAGACGGCGAACCACTTGATGTCTCGGAGCGTGAGCGAGTCAGGCAGCGCCAGCGCGATGCCCCTCAAGCTCTCACTCAAGCTCGTCGTGGCCAAGCCAGCAGTACTCACGGAATACTCGTCGCACCACACGGCGAACCACTTGATGTCTCGGAGCGTGAGCGAGTCAGGCAGCGCCAGCGCGATGCCCTCGCCGCGGTACTTGCGCAGCGGGCCGGCGCCGCCGTGCTCGTCGCGCAGCCGCGTGCCCGACGCGCTCGGCGCGCCCGACGTGCCCACGTAGAAGTACGCCGCTGTGGAAGAAACAATAGTCATTCAGTAGGTATTATAAAAAATAGAGAAATATATTTGGAAAGGTAGTTTTACTTAGGCACTGAATAAAATGTTTGCACTCGACTATTTTTGAAACCAACTTTCGCCTAGGTGAACCTGAAATTTACTTGTTAATTTTTTTTAAATCAATTTATAGCGCTTCTCTACATTTAAATATTAGACTCCATTTATAGTTTTAAATACGTCTAACCCACTCACAGGTTTAGGTTATTGTCAATCAATCTTTCTTTAATTACATTTAGTAGGAATATTCCAATCATATGGGTCGAAGACACTCCGTACAACCTGTTGTAACTTTCTAAACCCATGTAGGTATGTACATACTCACTTCCAGAATGGAGCAGGCGGTATGTAGATCGAGCTATTAAGCAAACCAAGGCGCACATGTAGTGCGGTAATAACGGACGACTATCTCGGCCGTCAGGTGCGTAATCCGAACGTCATTCGATTAGTCGTTGAATGAATCGATTCAATGCACCGGGCATTGTGCTTGGGCCCTAAGATGTGTGTTAGATACTGGGGAATGCATGTTGTCAATTGTTTGGACAATGGGTACGTTATTCCAAAACATACTAATGTTATGTTTATTTATTAGGTACTCATCATAAAAGTAGCGATGACGAGCCAATCTAGAAAGAAGTGGAAGAAATGAACATGTTGTATCGACCCCCATGTACTTACTGTAAGTACAATGGATAAGCTAAGACTAAGTATGACTTAAAAGTAAAATAGTCACTTCTTCGTTTGATACGATGACTAAAAACTTGATACCGTCAACTGCATCCAACCCCTTTGTAACATAACGAGCCATGCCATCATTCAAAACCAACATTATCAGAGAACCCGTCCAAAAATCTGCACTGATTGCACACTCAATCATTAAATCTAATTGTTTATTCATGACTTCAGTTCGAACGTTGATTAATTGCTAATTACCTTAATAATGATGAATGTTTAAGTCTGTTTGTCGTTCTTGCCGGATGATTGATATAATAATGTCATTCATATTGTGGTTCGCGTTTCCTAAATTTTGTTAATAGGAAAATGAACTCTTCGATTTTTGGAATGAAGTTGCTTTTATGGCAGCGCGATTATAACGTTTAAAGGGGAGTGGTGTATCATTTTGTATCCATACTTGGCTCGGGATTCAACTCGTCGGTTAATATTTGAATGGCGCCATATCAGTGCGCTCGCCGGGAGATTATCACAGCCTTCTGTCGACGACATATTGGGAAAGGATAATGAAACTCGACGGGCTTTATTTTAAATAATGACATGCAAAGCGCTCGGTGTTTTTTGTACCGGAATGAAAGGAATCTCAATTATTTTGAAGCTCTCTTGATGTATTGCGTAATCTGTGCGTTGCCATGTGAATGTGCAATTTGATCTACAGTTGTTTCCCCTCCGTTTATATTGAAATCTTTTTAGGTTTGGTCTTTTATTCATTTAACTTGAAAATTAAGATAGTTGTGGACGTGTTTCAACAATATGGAAAAAGGGTCAGCCTTTTCCTGAAGTTTATAAGAACATCTTTACAAAAAAATAGTCTATTACAAAATTATATTCCTAAGAAGAGTCGTGCACGTCGCAAGTGTCAGCTAGTTATTTATGCGACCATTTTGCGCACTGGCCCACTTCGGAATTTTGTTGTTTTTTTTTTTTCAAAACTTTAATCATTTGTTTCGGAGCGCGCATTATAAACTTCGCGAAATTCTCCGGAATCATTTATAAGCGCGTTTCGGGCTTCGTCATGTTTGTTTCATTATTTGATGGAACTTTTTTATTTGCATTGTTACGTTTTCGTGATACTTTAAATAAGCAAATTGGATTTGTGGGTAAAATTACTTTTTTAAATGTATACTTATTCAAGGACTTTTCAACATCGTGAATTTTGAAAGTGTTTAATAAATGGTTTAGTGATATTGCAAAAACTGCTCTTCACTACATAGTATAAAATAAAGTCGCTTTCTCTGTCCCTATATCCCTATGTATGCTTAAATCTTTAAAACTACGCAACGGATTTTGATGCGTTTTTTTAATAGATAGAATGTTTCAAGAGGAACGTTTTCGTATATAATTTGTTATAGTTTAAGGCTCAATTCCCGCGGGAACGCTATAGCCGAATTCTACGCGGATGAAGTCGCGGGCAGAAGCTAAATGGTAAACATGATTGTGCTAAATCTCTTAAATTTTCTCTGTTTTTTTTTTCGTTTTAATCCTTGTGCATTAGCCAGTAGTATTTCGAGGGCACGACATTACATCCAAGTAAAATGGGAGCTCTGTGCAAGGGCCTATAGATCTATTCGCGACAGTACCTACTCCATTTAATTTCTCATAGCTAACGATGTCCAGTCATAATACCTTCAGGCAAGAAGCAGAAAAAATGTCGGTCCCTCAAAACAGATCAAATGCTTAGGTGCTTAAAGATTTCGCACACACGTCGTGCCTGATTTTAGGAAGTCGGTCAGAGTCCGAGCAGCTCGCGGCGCGCGCGCAGCGGCGCGGAGAGTAACGGCGCCGGCGCCGCTCACCGGAACACGCCCCGCTACGCTCGCACATGCCATGCTGTGAGGTCGGAGCTGATCTTAAGCCATAACATAAACTATTCACAGTTTTAGAATACCTAGGGTTCTATTCGAAACGTTACATAGGGAGAAAAAGATTTCCTATCACTGCGCTCACGCGTCGCGGCGTTGATACCGAACTTTAAGCAGCTATATTTAAAGTTCAATTGAAGCAGTTCCCTTTCACTATGTAACGTTTCGAATAGAGCCACTAGTAGTCTAAGTAACTTCAACAAAATAAAGGTCCTTGAAAAAACACAAGTGTGGTTTTATGAAGCGAACCGAAGGTGAGAGCCGCGCGAGTGTTTCAAGGCCTAATAATGCACAGTTGTAAACACAGCTTTATCCAACGCTCATTTTGTAAATCCTCTAAAATATTTCAAAAACTGTTCACAAAGGACTGAAGAATAAGGCTGAATACTTAAAATACATAAAGGCTGGCATTGTTGCTCGAACTTTAAAGATGTTCATAGTTAATTTTAACGTCATTACTTCATCGAATTCGATTTTGAAAATGAATTTTACTTTATGACCACAATAGGAAATTGCGTTTTACAGAACTTGCTGTTATAAAACGGATGTCATTACTACCAATTTTTAACACAACATAATACAGTATAAATTTATAAAATGGATTACCTTTCTTAAACATCTAAGCGTCGTGTTCTTTATCATGCAATGTTAAAGAATGGTGCGAGTATTATCTGCCTGAAAGTCTCTCCTTAATGCTGCTCGTACGGTCGAGTTCGTGCAGTAAAGTTTGTAACAGAATTAGTCTAGCGGAGAATCAATCTATCTAGTCATTAGAGTTAGCAGGCTTCTAACTCCGAGACTTACTACTCGTATATACTGTAGCGGGGGGTTGATGTTAGCTCAGGTAGATGCTGCAGGCACGGAGATCAGCGGTGGAATCCGAAGACACGAAGACGATGTCTAGCTTATTAAAATATCTAAACCTTGAAGACTGGCTCTATTACTGCCCTAACACTGTCCAAACTATGAAATAATAGATTTTAAGTCGATTTGATATTATATTTGAGAGATGCGTTCTTTACAATGGATAGCAAAAGACTAAAAATATTAAACAAAAACATTCTACGCTTAAAATTACCTATTTTTGGAAGAAAATGTGTCAACTAACCGATTGTACTCGGCCAGTCTCCACAATACCTATCTACTAGATTATTACAACAGATATAGAGACTAGCGGCAAAATCCAGGATTGCTAAGTAATCAAGTGACCAAAGATGAAGTCGTACAGCTTAACTGAAGTTTTTAAATGACCCATGAAGCCACTGTTATTTATACCATAACTTTACATACTTTTTAGACAATGAAATTGCTCATCATCTCAACAATAAATGAATGAACTATACTTACCTACCTAATTATTGTCATTTTGAGACTGTTGACATCTGAAATTTATTTTATTTGGCAATGGAGACTATCTCCATTACAATTTATATCATCATTTATTTTTATGTTTATTTTTGGACCCTTGGAGACTATACATCTTCAAGGACTTAGATTTAAGTGTTAGGGACTATACATCTCTTCAATGTAATTTTAGTACGTACCTATATTTTATACATGTAATTTGTTGAAAAAGGGCCTTCTGCTGAGTTTGTTGCGGCGCTTCTTCTCAAGAAATGGGTCTAGGAAGCGTTGGTAAATTCCTTTTCTGCCGTGTAAAAGTGCCCCTATGTGGCCAATTTGCTGAATAAATGATTGAATTTTGAATAGATTTTTTTGAATTTTGAATATTTTGTCGTCGGCATAGTTCTTTTTTTCATTTTAATTTAATTCGTTACCGGTATTTTCTGCAGGCTCTAGCATAGCTTGAGTATTTACACATTATGTTTGCCGATCGGGTTGGCTCACTCGGTAGCCAGCCTGCCCGCTGTGCCGAAGGTCCCGGGAATCCGGGATCGAATTACGTTAAGGAAAAACTTTTGGTCATGAGCACAATGTTTTTACTGTACATACTCTAGTTCATGGCATGGATTTTGCTATGTAGTATATAAAGGTAAACGCTCCTATCGTAGACACACTCAAGTCCAGTAATGGGCATATCCATCTGTGATTAAATGTCGAACTTATTACTTACTAGCTTCTGCGTGGAATTCGGTTATAGCATCCCCGTGGGAACTATGAGTTTTTCAGGATAAAAAGTAGCCTGTGTCCTTCCACGGGATTCTATCGCCATACCAAGTTTCATCCAAATCGGTCCAGCGGTTTAAGCATGAAGACGTAATAGACAAAACCAGACAGACAGGCAGACACACACATTTACTTTCCATTTATAATATTAGTATAGATATGGATGTCATTAAGAATTCGAGTTGGTATCCATCACTCAAGCCAGTCCACAACGGTGCCGTACTGCCGTAACGTATCTTTACGTATGTTTCGTGAAATGTCCCTAAATAGTTACCTAGCTAGACTTCAAATTCAATTGTGAAATTGCCCGTTGACAATATGGTGTCTTAAGCTTGATAGACTAAAGTCAATTTGCATTAGAGTGTGGTAGATCAAGATCACGGCTGTGACTGTAAATTATTCTACGCCGTTACCGCCATCTGTTCCAACCGACGTTTTCGAGCGACCTGCTTAAGCTGATTGCGAGTTTAAGCTCGTCAAAGCCAGAAGCCTCACTGGGGAGACCGTTTTGTATGACATTATCGAAGGCTGGCATTCAAAGCCTGCCCCAGTTGCTGTAGACCCTCAAGATGTGGTCACGACCTGACTATTTTAAAATGATAATATTTTGAAGTGCATTAAAGTAATTTAAGTAAATAGACGCTTAATTTGAACGATATTCTTGGTATAAATATGCCAAGTAGAAACTCGTAATATTTATGAGTGATGTCTTATTTTGTTAGACAAATTGATATCAAAGCAAATGTTAACATTAACTCAATAAATTTGTTTTTTTCCATGCTACGTCTAACAGTTTATAGGGACTCTGGACTTCCAACATGCTCATTAAATCCAGCATACACAATGTTTGCATATTCATTGTCCCGGACGCCCTATATTTGAAGTAAACTCGGTTGTTACGGTTTGTCCGTCCGTGCGTAGTTGCTCTGCCGAAAGCTTAGGCTTGTTTGATTACGTAGGTAAATGTTTGAATGTTAAATGGAAGACTAATCATCATATTCTGGTTTATTACAACAATAACAAAATGTTACTATATTAAAATAAATAAATTTTATTCAGTAGATAAGTTTACACAATATTTCATAAAATTACACTAGGCGTTTATAATATCTTAATTAACTGACAAAGGTATAAATAATCTACTTCTGTGCCTGAGCTAGGGTAAACCTGTGTTTTAGGCAGAAGAGATTGTACTAAATTACTTCACTCCTCTTTTTATTACTGGTTTATTAACTTGCATTAAGTAGCAGCTGCCCTTTCATCAAACCCGTTAAGCGTTAGTTGAACCTAAGATTTCGATCTCACTGAGATTAAAACATAACATGTATTAAACTTAGCAATATTTAGCAAGTTTCTCGTTCCATTTTAATCAAGACGCAAAGCTGAGTGCCGACGTGCACCGTATTCCAGCTACACTCAGTTGGCGACGGAAAAATGCACCATTATACAATTTGCATGAACCGCGCATTAAGGGCATTGTGCCCCGCCCCACTCCGTTACTCAGTAGTCAAGGCTTATCTACACCGACAAGTCTCTAGACTTGACCAAAAGCGAGCAAATTTCATCAAATTAGTTGGAAGAATAAGTCCATTGTAACAAATATTCCCTAATATTTACAATGGTCCTTCAAAGTCGGCACCTATTGGAATTCTAGTTCCTCTGGAATCGTGTAGGAGGCCTATCATTTTAAACTTATTACCTCGTGAAATATTAGTACATACTTACTGCCTGTGTGATTGGCACTTAGAAACTTCGAAATCTTTGGACAATGTTGGTGACCCTACCTCGAGGTTCGAAGGCAGATAGATAGCAAGCATTCCGGACTGACCAGTCAGGAAAATTAACTCCCTATACATTTCACAGCTATTAGGAGTCATCGATGATTATATTTGACTAAAATAAATATAATGGGTGGGTTAAAACCATTTGACGATGTTTGTGTTCAATATGCGCGCACTTTTCCTGAATCCGATGGTGTAATTATTTTTTCTTATTGCTCAGTATTAACCAAGTAATGAGCTGTTAAAAAAAAGATACTATGACGGTGTGTCGTCAACATATATCAATTCAATATTTTATTGTTCTTTTTACCATGACGAGTGCTTAGAATCGATAGCCGATACTGTGGGTTAATTATCTGCAAATGGTTTTGACCCACCATACATTGTATAAATTGAAAATATTGAAAAGCTCGCCTCGCGTCGCCGGTGGAAAACGCCTTTACTCGCTCGCTACTCGCGCTTGCTACTGACATCGAGTACTTTCGAGTGAACGCTTCTTCATTACACTTAAACGTGGAAACATAGCGATAGAGACTTCGTACAGGGCCACGGAAAAAAATATAAAAGTAAAATGGCAAAAAGTTTAGTTTACAAGACAGACATTATCTGTATGATATTGAAATAAATTTATTTATTGAAACTTTATTGCACATAAAGAAAACTTAGTGTACAAAAGGCGGACTTAATGCCTTGAGGCATTCGCTACCAGTCAACCTTTAGGCAAAGCAGAAAATGGTTAGGGGCGGTGCCAAAAAAAACCAACATTACTGAATATACTTAGACACTAGTAAATAACAAATATACTTGCATAAAATAAACATACTTAAACTAAATACATCTACATATACTTACACAAATAAGACATACAAATAAATAATATATATATATATATATATATATATATGTACGAAATTTCAAACACAAAAGTAAGAGTCAATTGTTCTATTTTACTTATTGGAAGGTTTTTATTTACACACATTATATAGTGACAGTTCAAAGATGTGACATGTGATATGTCGAGCAAATTATCACTTGTTTACAACTTTCAACTTTCTCTGCCACAGAATGAATGTTGTAGTGATTAATGACAACATTTCATTGCATAACATACATAACAACATTTAAGCATTGAAATAATCTGTCAACAAATGTGGTAACTAATAAATTCTGGAAGTTTATTGTTTATTGGTGAACGAGGTCTTTTTCTCCGAATATTGCTGCGTATGTTTTCAAACTATCGCATTCGCGCAAAACATATTCGACCAAACTATCTGGAGCTGACTATTATTCCTGTCCACTCGTATTTCAGACAGCTTGCTGAGTTGAGGCACTCAAAAACAAACTTTAATGCTAGTGACAGAAAGATTACATTCAACTCAAATGCTTGTTATTTTGCTGACAAAAATGATCTGCTATTTTTCAGAGGGAAGACTACTATACGATTATGGCACAAGGGTGATGTTATGCATATTTTGTAAGTGGGTATTGGTCGTATTACGCAACCCGCCTGGTGGAAGGATTTTGTTTCAGAAAGGGCCCGAGTGCACGGAGTTTATGATCGACTTAACTTGCAATTTTCGGAATTCCAGAAAATGTTACAAGTTACTGATAACGTTAGACATGACCAACTTTAGCCGTCATTCCATATAAAAACGTTACACTCGGCACTGTGTGATGCAAATAATTAATTATGTGATCAATTGATCATATCTCTCTGCATCAATCCAAGTAAAATGAATCCTCCACATCACCCTCATCATAGGGGTCTGTAGGAAGCAGATTTAAAGAGTGTGAAGCCAGGCCTTATATATTTCCTTTGAAATGTCTAAATACCGACGAATTGTTATCTATAGTACAGAATATTTGAATACTAGGGTTGTTTGTATTACCAATTAATTATACCGGCACTATACCAAACGAAGTATACAAACTATTCCAAGTTTAAATGTAAAACAAGCTTACCAAGTTTGTGTATTAAAGCATGAATTTCAAGAGTCAGCGGTCGCTAATAACATGTTTGTATCATAGCAATCTATCAACCACCGACTGCCAAACCTGAAACGATTGGCAGTCTTGCGATATTTGGGGAGGCTGCACTTTTTGTATGATGTACATACTTTATTGACGTCACGTTCAGATGTGTCAAAGCGGTGACTTATCTGTTACGTAGTAACTGTTAGTTAATCTGTGGTAACCTTACCTGGGCCCTCTCCGTCGTAGTGGAACCCTTGCAAGAAGATGGTCCTGGCGTCCACGGCGTACACGTGTCCGCGCACGCCGTGGTTGAGCTGCGACAGCGCGCCGACCGAGCGGCCCACGTAGCGCTCCGCGGCGCGGGCGCAGCCTGCGGGGAAATACACCTTATTAGGCACGTAAGTCAGTAGGAAATACTTCATTGTACAAAAAGAAAACACAATAGTACAGAGACACATGTACAAAGGCGAGCCTTTGAGGGTTTTTTTCCAGCTAAGCATGCAACATGGTTATTAGTAATGAATATAAAAGATTTAAATTTATACGGGGTCAAGCAAAACGTTGTGACGATATCTTTACCCACAGAATAATCTATCGATTCTAAGCATGTTTTTAGGTTAGTAGTAGGTAGGTTTCTTGTGATTTTTCGTGAGAAATTATTTATCAATTAATCGTTTTATTTTTATCGATTAATCAATGACGACCTCTTTCTGAGCTGATGGATAATCATTAGCTTTAACTCGGCAAGCCACAATTCGGTTCAGTTTGTGACGAGATCATTGCATTCTTCTCTAACCAGATAATTAGTTGGTAATAGATTGCTCCAATTATCCAACGGCAGCTACAATGAAAACAAAAGCTAATTAGACTGGGTAATTATTTCGTAAACGGTCAGCTGCGGACGACGACTAATTATGGACATTTATTTTACAGTGATATTGCAGTCCTTATTTCAATAGTTTTACGACTGAGTTTAAACATATAATGTACGCTTCTTAAGTTCAGAAAGTTTTGGAAAACTTTTAAAGCATCTAATTTGTAAGAAGAAGCCTAGATTAAAGGATAATAGAGTTCCTACCCATCTTCAACACAATATGGCAAGTCGGACAATTAAAGTATAATAACTACGAGTATACCAACATATCTGTCTGCCTCACTAAATTATAGGTACGGCATATCGCGATAGATGCACGTGAGACAGACGAAAACGCTAAAGCTCTACAAAAATTTTAATTACTTATCAGATGATCTTGCTGCTTGTAAATATTGAAGTGGCATAAAAACAATGCAAAATATAGAGATTCCAGTGAAATGTCTTCTGCCCGCGACTACGTCCGTTGGAATTTGGCTATCGCGTTCCCGCGGGAACTATGCGTTTATCCGGGATAAAAAGTAGCCTATGTCCTTTCTCGGGACTCCAACTATCTTCATATCAAATTTCATCAAAATCGGTCCAGTAGTGTTCACGTGACGCGCGGTCAAATAAACAGACAAACAGAACACATAAACAGGCAAAAATTCTAAAAACTGTTGGAATGTGTTCTGTTATCGATTCTAAGTATCGCCAGACAACTTTTTTCGAATATTTCCCATGTACAGACCGTGTTTCTCGACCCTCTTTAGCTTTATTATATGTATAGTATATAGACTATACGAGTAGATAAAACAAATAGTCTCGGTATTTTTACCATTATAAGCATAGACGTAAATAATATAGACCCGGTCTAACGTACACGTAATATGTCCCCACTTCCACGGTGTCCAATCCAAAGTTCTGTCACCGAGCGTGCGTGACAATAAGCGTTTTTAAAAAAACTTTTATCGAAACTGTTTCTCAGTATCTAAAAACTCGTCTCGTTGTTGGAAAAATGTGACCCAGCTTTAGTGTCACGATATAAGTTTAACTTTGGATTGGACACCTATGAAGTGGGGAAACATGACATGTAACTACGTTAGGCCGGGTCCATACGAAGTATTATTTATGTCTATGATTATAAGTAAGTAGTTATCCAATCAACACCATCGACTCCTGAACATAGTCAAAGCTTTGTCTATGTTCAATTTTCATGAACAGGATACCTAGTCAAAATTCAAAATTCAAATTCAAAATTCAATCATTTATTCAGCAAATTGGCCACATAGGGGCACTTTTACACGTCAGAAAAGAATTTACTAGCGCTTCCTAGACCCATTGCTTGAGAAGAAGCGCCGCAACAAACTCAAGCAGAAGGCCTTTTTTCAATATTTACACATAGTTATAACATTTACATTACATGTATAATAGTATACTAGTTCATGTTAAAGCCGTTACGTATTAAAAAAAGATATTATAATATGAAACCGGATTCACAATTCACAAATGTCTTCCCATGGTTGTTACATAAACTACTCTACTGCATAAAAATAAAGTTCAATTGCGCGCATACTGTGAAAGGGTTCAAAAAGTGAGAAAATGTCCTCAGGAATTCGCGAGAAAGTAACCAGAATTGCGAGTATTTTGTTAATTTACATTTTACTGCCTTGGAATAAAAGCACATTTTCCGGTCCTAGTATAATTCAGATTTTCATCCGTACCACCCGTACGATGCATTTTAGGTAGCTATTTTAAGTGTGTAGTAATTCTCTTGAAAGTGATTCAGTATTATATTATCTTGTCTTAGCTTCGAGTCTAGAGTTTCTTTTTTTAGTACCCTGTCGCAGTCAGTAACATGGCGTATTCAAATTTCAACTGTACGTGTCACTCGCTGTGATAAGGCACTAAAATGCTATGCGACTCTCGGCGTTCGCTGCACCGACGACAGCGACGGTGGTTTGGTTTGAATTGAATGTAGATTTTATTGTATAAAACGTCGAAAGCTGAGGCCATAAAATGGTGACAGCATATTGACCATTTGAAATTAAGAAATAGGTAATTGGGTAGGTTTATCCGGTAGGTTTCTATATGTTACACTAGCTTCTTCCCACGACGTCGCGTATCGGTTATCGCCTATCGAAAAATGTACATACATTTACTGTACTGTAATACCATAGCAATAGAATCATAATATATATACAACGACTAATACAGAAAAATCGGTTTAGTAGTAGTATTTTCTTTTCTTTTTTTTAGGTGGGAGAAGGTGTTTGTGTCTAGTTAACTAAACGTAAGCAGGTAGCACTTTATTGTACAAAGATACGAGACACAAATAAATATATTATCTACATCGTTAGTAGAATATTAGTATTAAGTGCATAGTTTAGTATATGTTAAATAGTGTATTTAGGAAATATTAAAAAGCGGTGAAGCTTTTTCTGCCAACAAACTGCTCAGCAGTTTGGCAGATGTTATTTGTAAGAAGCATGTCACTTTTATGAAATAAATAAATAAAAAATAAAAAAAGTATATAGAGTTGATGTAAACATATTTTGATACTTTGGCATATCTTTATAAAATTATCTCAAAGTTACGATTTCTTCGCGACAAAGTTTGAGTAATGACCACTACATACAAAACAGATATGAACTGTCATATTCATCATACGGCAACATTAACTCAAGTGGGTATTACAACAATGAACGCTAGAAAGCCGTCCTTGATGCTATCGGCTGCGCCTGCGCTCTCGATCGCCGAATTAATCTCATTAACCATAGTTACGACTTTCTCCCGCGAGCCAGTTTTTAACAGCTCTTTTAAGTACGGCGTATGTGATTAAAATGATGGCTTTTCCCACGCCGTTACAGTATGGTTTGAGTACCGTTTCTTTAACGATTAAATTAGTATATTTTAAAGTGCGATAACTGCGTCATATTTCACTAGGTATATTGTCCCGAGCGGAAGGCGAGGGTCGAGTAGGGAAGAGTGGAAATAGGTAACAATTTCTTTTTTTTTATTCTTGAAGTTAGGTATATAAAAAAAACAATATCACTATTGCCTTTTACATGTAGGAGGTAGATATCGAAACACTTTGTTAAGGAGCTGTATAGAAATGTTTCTAAGCACGACTGTAGGACATTTTCATGATGAAGCTCAAAGGAGAAATACATGGCTACATTTTCATTCTTATGCTTATGCGTATAAAGTATAGGTACCGTCTAATTCAGCACTTGACTGAAAGTGAGCTGATTATTGGCTGTTATTTTTTCATAACTCATAACTCATAACATTTTTTTTTTCAAGTGCATCCTTTATTCTGACAATAAAGAATGAAAGTTATGGAACACAAATTGAAGAAAATAACCAAGTACAGGTACTGTCATAAGACGTGGTCAATTGCTCGCATACATAGTAGGTAAGATCTTAATATGGAGTGCCCCCTCCGCATCTGTTGCGTGGCCGCGTGTCGAAAGTGAGAGGGGCGGGGAAAGTGCGCCATCTTGCCGGAGACGTTCTACAACTTGTCACATTAAGAAACTGGTGAGGATGTAAAAGGTCCTTAACCTTGTAAACAGGCATCCATTTTGGTATTCAACTCTTGTAGCATTAGAGAACTATCAACTTTAGATATTGTTTTTCTCTCTCAGTGCACTTTAATGAGTTGCGGGCCCAGTGCGGATTGGGGACTTCAGACACATTTTTAAATTACTTCCCAGATGCGTGCAGGTTTCCTCACGATGTTTTCCTTCACCGAAAAGCTCAGTGGTAAATTCAAATTGAATTTGATCTCGCCATATACTCGTAACAAATAGGATTCTAGGATAGAAGATAGAAGTGCTTGACAACGAAGCTACTTTCTAGGTATAGACACATGTATGTACTGGCGGAGTGCCTCCTTAGGGAAACAATGGCTTGCACGAATCCCTCGCTCAGAGGCGCTCGGGTGTAGCCTCGACGTCTCGCTGCACAGGACAAGCGATTTTTTTTAAACTGGTCGACAGCTAATACGAGTACCTGTGATTATACCTTCGTATCTTTTATTTTTGACAGTGCAAATAACGTGGAACATACTGACCTATCTCAAGATCGTGCGCGCATGCGCGGCCGGGACTTTCACTGCTGTTCGCGGCCACGATACGTAGAGTAGGTAGATACACGACGCAACTAATAAGGCGCGCGGCGAAGCACTTAGGCCCGTGACGCACAGACTATTATTGCTTAATCAGCGCGTCGTAATATATGTGTTGTGCTGTAAACGGTATACGGTATTATTCGCCCACGAAGGCTCGCTCTAAGTATCGATTGGATTTTTGACAACTTCTTTTAATTGTTGTAAACATAAGAGTTTGTTTCTGTTGATGTTTGTTGCTCTAACTCTCTTACTATTGAGTAGATACGTATTATCAGCCCTTTTTTGTTTTAATGTTTTGAGGACCCTGAAGACTTCAGGCTAAAGTAAGAACTACTGTCTAATGTATGAATTGCTGAAAAAGCCGGCACGGTAACTGACTAAGGTAAAATAAAGAGTCTATCAAGTAATCC
Source organism: Aethes cnicana (assembly GCA_963971205.1). NCBI lineage: Eukaryota > Metazoa > Arthropoda > Insecta > Lepidoptera > Tortricidae > Aethes > Aethes cnicana. The sequence continues at coordinate 10,536,423 of OZ020294.1, forward strand.
TATTGCAAAAGGTTTGCGTCCATCCGTCAGTCAGTCACTATGGTAAGTCAAGCCTAAGTCTACTATAGTAATTACCGCAAACAATTTAATTCATATTTTTTCCTCGTATCTATTGTAACTTCCCATTTACAATGCGTGTACTTATGCTCCATGTTTCAATGGTGGTTTTCGCGTGTGGTCGCATGTAGGCCGCCATGCGCCTGCGCGAATTGTGCGCGGTTCCCATGCGCTGTGGGAACGTTGCGTCACTACCACCATCTACCACTTACATCACTGACATTATCGCTGCTCTGTTCGGGTATTGAGGAAAGCTACTAAAGACAGTGGTAACCAAACAACTAAATGTTTATGTTACATTGCACTGCTGGGCATACACCACCGCCACGGCAGCCTTTTGCGTCCCACTGCTGGGCACGTCACGAGAGAGTTTGGGCTATAGCCGCCACGCCATCCAGTGCGGATTGGGCGCTTCATGAAAATGTTTGCGTCTGCAGCGACCGCTCCACTCGCTCAATCCAGTGCAGTCCCCTGATGATTTCCTTTATAATTTCTGCGATCAATTAATTGACCTAATTTGTGCGAGACAACGCTACTCCATAAGCAGTATCATCATTATGTCGGTCGATATAAATTTAATTTTATTGCTTGACGAGCTCCCCGAGCCAAGACGCGTTGCTAATCCCTCAAAAAGGCCAAGAAAGGCAAATATTTTAAAACCTGCCAGAGTGGCACAATTCCACGAATACTTAGTTAGGTGGGTTTCCAATACCTACGTAAGCAGTACTAAATATTTTCCTGCTCCTTTTTAGGGTTCCGAAGTCCACAAGGAACCCTTATAGTTTCGCCATGTCCGTCCGTCCGTCCGTCCGTCCGTCCGTCCGTCCGTCTGTCCGCACTATTGCTCGGAGATGCTTAGGTCTAGAGAGCTGTAATTTGGCATGAATATGCATATTAGTTACGCTGACAAAGTGGTAGAATAAAATTTTGAAATTTTTTTTTTTATAGGGTACCTCCCCTACTCGTAAAGTGGGGATGTAATTTTTTTTTCTTGCGTACCCCATGGTGCGGCATATCGTTGAATAGGTCTTAAAAAAATATTGTGGGTTTGTTAAAACCATTTTTTGATTAAGTGATGCGTTTGTGAAATATTAAGCTTTAAAGTGCAATTTTTTGTTAGAGTCACGTGTCCCCCCCCCCCTGCCAGCTAAATGGTGGTATTTGGATGGCTGAAAAAAATCACGGTTGTGGCATATATAACGTAGTTGAAAGGAAAACTATCAGAGCTAAGTAGGCTGTACAAACTTACGAGTAATAGTCGACCAACTTATAATGATGATTTTTCTCGAGCGGCAGGGGCGTCGGGCGGGCACGTCATACCACAGGCTAGCTAGATGCTATATAATAAGTCTTAGAAAGGTACTCTGGGCATCCTCAACTTCGGAACCCTATAATTTGCGCGTGGCCCGACACGCACTTGGCCGGTTTTTATTTTATTGCTTGGCTGGCGGGCAAAAATGGTTCGTATTCTAATGCAGGCGAGTGCTAACGAAATGTTTTGAATTACCATTTTTTTTGTTTTCAGTGATTTTATTTATTTATTTAAACTTTAAGTATTACACGTTAGAAAAAAAAACGAATACAAAACGCGAACTTAATGCCATAAGGCATTTCCTACCAGTTAACCTTTGGGAAAAACGTATTTTTGTGGCGGTGCAAAAAAAGCCATTAAAAGTAAACATTAAAACTTTGAAACATTAGCTTTTAGTTAGTAAATCGATTTTAATTTTAATTCATAACATAACAAAATTAATTTGCCTTGTTAAATATCAAAACAGATCTGATAATTATTGACGAGTCAATCTTTGAGTGAAGTGCCGCCCCACACCTGCTAGTATCGGATATCGCACATGTGAGGTAATTACCATCCATATCAACTAATTAAAAACCTAACATCTGAGTCACAGACATATGAGAAGCTAATAAAACTAATATTTAAAGAGAAGTCTATTTGATAAATCAATATTTTAGCCGTTAAATATGTCGATTAATTGTGAATTTGGTGTAGTTTCTACCACCTGGCAATGAGGTCACTTCAAGTCATTTCTCAAAATAACTTGGTCGTCACACACTCTTACACATTTTAGTCAAGAAAAAAAAATTTGATATTCGCTATTACGGCCGTTCCTATACCCAGCTCAGCCATCACTGTCACTCGTGCAACGAGTGAAAGAGAAAGCGCTACGCACAGAACGCCCGATTTAGTTAGTATTTAACGCGTTTTAATTTCTTTAAAAATACCGTCTAAAACATGGCATTTATAAAGCTGTCAATGTATGCATATAATATGGATAGTATTTATGTTATATTTAGTTTTACACTGTTTGATATAATAAACTGGAGTAAAGCTGGATTAAAAGTCCGAGTTAGAGGTTACTTTGGAATTAAATTGTATCGAGCGAAGTTTCGTGAAACGTATAACGAGAGCTGTCAATGTAAGGATGATAATATAATCAAATATAACATATGTTTTTTTTCATATTTTTAACATTTAACATTTCTTAGAAAAGTATCATCTTACCTGAGCAATTTGACGATGCTGGGTCAGTGAACGATCTTAAGGAAAGAAATAGATGAGCGAAGCAAGCAGCAAAGACGTGTGGAAAGTCCCCAATTCGCAAATAAAAAACTTTTCCATGCTTTTCCTAAGATCTCTAGTATAATAATATACTGCAAAGGTACCTATATAAATCGGATAACCGATTTTTAATCTTCTTAACTTTCTTCAATTTTAAAAATCCATCGCAAAAATGGATTAGATGCACTAATTTGGATATATATTTGTTACTTTGTTGTTCTTTATTATACAGTGCATCCGGGTAAAACCGGGCAGGCAGTTAGATTATAATATCATGGCAAGTTGTACAGAGTATATTACAATTTAGCTTCTGTCCGCGGCTATAGCGTTCAAGTAAAAAGTGCCTAGCCTCTGTCCTTCCTCGGGACTCGAACTACCTATCTCCATATCAAATTCCACCTATATACCTAAGTCCTGCGTTACTTTCGCAATTATAATATCATCATTATCATCATCATTTCAGCCAAAAGACGTCCACTGCTAGACATAGGCCTCCCCCAAGGCTCGCCACTCAGACCGGTCCTGTGCTGCTTGCTTCCACCGGTTTCCCGCGACCTTCACGAGGTCGTCGCTCCATCTTGTTGGAGGCCTACCGACAGCTCGTCTCCCGGTTCGTGGGCGCCACTCGAGAACTTTCCGGTCCCATCGGCCATCAGTCCTGCGAGCAATATGCCCCGCCCACTGCCACTTAAGGCTCGCAATTTTTCGGGCTATGTGTCGGTGACCCTAGTTCTACTGCGGATATCCTCATTTCTGATTCTATCACGCAGAGAAACCCCGAGCATAGCCCTCTCCATTGCCCTCTGAGTGATTTTGAGCCTTGTTATGAGGCCCATCGTAAGCGCCCACGTCTCGGAACCATAAGTCATCACTGGCAACACACACTGGTCGAAGACTTTCGACTGAGACACTGCGGTAATTTGGACGAAAAGACACTGCGAAGCTTCCCGAACGCTGCCCAACCGAGTCGGATTCGACGATTGACCTCTTTCTCGAAGTTAGACCTACCTAACTGGACTGTTTGTCCCAGGTATACATAATGGTCAAAAATTATAATATACTAATATTATAATATTTATAATTGCGAAAGTAACGTATTCATACTAATGAATGTTGTCGTCGGAGAAAGAGTGACGCAACGCATTGTTCTCACGAAACTGCGTGTTACATTTATTCATGCAATATCTTATAGGTGTCTGTAATCTTGAAGAATCTCTTTCACAGTTTTTGCTCGGAATAATTGGGTTATTGTTCAGTTATGAGCATTACATTCTTGATTGGGAATCCTTGAGTCAGAAGTATTTTGTTCTGTATGGAGTTTGGCAAGATTGGTGAGAATAATAATAATATGATGGTGCCTCAGTAGTAAATCTTTTATACTTAACCCACTTAAATATATTCACGCATAGGTAATAATTCAAATATACCATATTTTATCAAGTTCCGGTTAGTTTTTGGTAACTAGGTAAATTCATTTCTCACATTAGTAAAAGTGCCCTATGTGGCCGATTTTGATTTTAACGTAAAGTATGCCCATGAATTCGATTTTAATTTACCATGAGCTTTTCGGTGAAGGAAAACATCGTGAGAAAACCGGCACGCATCTGCGAAGTACTTCATTCAAAGATGGGTGTGAAGACCCCAGTCCGCACAGGGCCCGCGTGGGGAATATAGCCCAAACCCTCTTATGATGAGGGGAGGCCTGTGCCCAGCAGTGGGACGCAAAATAGGCTGTAGTAGTAGTAGTATGCCCATGATGTTTTATCGAGAGCTTTTTCATCTAAATTCAGAATGTCCACTTCTTCACTTCCAATTATAGTCACCCTGTGAGGCCTGGAGAGCCGAGTTTTTGCTCGACCTAAGTATTATGTTTTGATTGTAACTCTTTTTTTGCTCACAGACAACAAAAACGCCTCAAATGGTTGTGGCGCGCAGCAGCCTGTCTGGTGTCTGCGATTCGACATGGATCATGGAAGGTCTTTATACACACGACATAAATCCATCCATATTAATATTATAAATGCGAAAGTAAACTCTGTCTGCCTGTATGTCTGTTACCTTACCGCTTCAACCGCTGGACCGATTGACATGAAATTTGGAATGGAGATAGTTGGGATCCCGGGAAAGGACATAGGCTACTTTTTATCCCGGAAAAACGCATAGTTCCACGCGGGCGAAGTCGCGAGCAGAAGCTAGTCATTTTATAAGTTATCAAAATATGCATAACATGGGTACACTGTGAGAACTTGTTACTTCTATTTAGTTCAGTTAATTTATTTGTCCAAAATTGTTTACTTTAATCGTAGTGTAACGTTCGTAGTTCGTATGCTAGTAAACAGAGTGCTCTCGTCGTTGTAGGAGCGCTCGTGACCGGCGCGGCCGCCGCGGGTACCGTTGGTCTGACCCACTCCTGCGCATCCCCCCCCCCCCCCCCACGCTCTCCGAGCCGGGTAAATACAGCCGCCTCAATTTCTATCTAATAGCTAGATCATAGTTCCTAATAATCCTATTAGATTAATTTCACTGCACATAATCTAGCAGTTAAATATTTAAAAGAATATTCCCATTTTTTCCTCGAGTTAATAAATAATATCATTACGAAATGAAAAATCCCATGTCCCTAAATTAATACACGAGCCATCTGCCTTGATTACAAACTCTAATGAAGCACCTGGCAACTGCACCCGCCCACAAATTCATCTCACACCGCAAACCAACCGCTATTACCAATACCACCCAATACTAATTACTAGCTAGGTAACTAATTTGCCTAATTAGAATACCTGAATTAAATGTAAAGCTAAATTGCCTGACTAGGTTACAGTAGTCGCATCATTAACCAGATCATGGAGTAGGAACAACTGAGTTACCTATTTAAAATTTAGAGTATTTAGAGTATTTAAATTTCGAGTATAAGTGGATTGATAGACCAACTCTGTCGTTGTCTATGTAAACTTGTTGGGAACTGTCTTTGGTGGTAGAAATAAACGCAGTATTTGTCACTGTTTATATTACGTCACTAGGACACGTACATTAGTCCTAACGGTCAAGGGAATACTGAAGAGACCTGTGTGCCTAGATATGTATAGCGTATGCTACCCGCTATACATAGCTATGCACTTTGTGTACGCTACAGCAGTCCCCCCCTCACAAAAAAAATACCCTAGGAGAGACAATATTAAAAACACACAAAATATGAAATAACCTGACGTTAACCGCGAGAAACACAAGACCACTGCACCCACTACACTTTGTTTCCTCTTAAGTAACACCATTACACCATGCTGACCGCCGCTTGTGTGTGACCGAGCTGAGCTGCGCCAGCCTGCTCCCGGATCCAGCTTTTGACCCTTCTATTACAGGTCCTCGCCACAATGAATACCACCACAAGCCCTAACAGTACCACTAGCGCTATCACTAAGATACTGTAATTGGTCAATTTAGTTTCGACCTCTTCATGTTTGGCCATAAAAACGGCGGAAACTTCGTCTTCCTTAGATTTCTCTTTACTATGTGAATATCCCATCTTCGCTTAAAATTTGCACAATGAATGTCGATTTATGGCCAGGCATGAAATCTATATACTAATAATAAGTGCATAATTTGACCTAATTTCGCAACCTTATAATAAACTCTAAGCTAAAGGACGTAACTCCTTACAAAAAACTGTAACATACATCATTTAGTCACTACGCGTTAGTACCGCGCGGGACGTCTTATTACACGCCCACTGCGCGTGGTGCACGCGGCCGGCGGCGCCGGGCGCACGTTGTCCGTGGTCAGCGCATTCCGTTCGCTACTAACGCTAGGTGTATTCCTCTTGGAACTTTCGTTCAGCAACGGATTACTATCATTACACAAAGTATCACTTAAAATATATGCCGGTTTAAGCCTGTCGATGGATATTTGCGACTGCCTTCCGGGTAGCTGCACTGTGAACACTTTGTTACTCCTCTTAACAACCGTAAAGGGCCCATCGTAAGGTGGCTGCAAAGGTTTTTTTACTGCATCCACGCGCACGAAAACCTTTTCACAAGTGTTAAGATCAGGATGAACGAATATGGCTCGTGAGTCACGTTGTTCCCTTGGTGTAGGCCTTAATCTATGTATAACGTCCCTTAATTCCCTGACATACTCTACTGGTTCGAAAACTTCTTGCCTTGTGTAGTCATAAAATTCGCCAGGTAGACGTAAAACATGGCCTAAAGTTAACTCTGCTGCGCTCACGCCAGTGTCGCCACGCGGTACGGCGCGCAATCCTAGCATGATTGTTGGAAGCTCTTTGACCCAAGAGGAAGTGCCCAACTTAGCCTTAAGAGCTGCCTTAAGATTACGATGCCATCTTTCGATTTTGCCATTACTTTGCGGATGATATGGGGTGGTTCTTATTTTATCCACGCCTAAATACTTCATTAGCCTTGTAAAAATAGCGCTCTCAAATTGTCCCCCTTGGTCGCTAGTAATCTTCCAAGGGCAACCGAATCGAGCCACCCAACCTTCGTACACCACCCTAGCCACCGTGTCTGCCGAAATGTCGCAGACCGGAAACGCCTCTGGCCATCCAGTAACTCTGTCTATCATCGTTACCAGATATCTATAGCCTTCCGAAGTAGTTGTTAATGGGCCACAGATATCCACATGTATGTGCTTGAACCTGCCTATATTAGGAAATTCTCCTACTTCGGAATGAGTATGTCTATGAACTTTCGCACGCTGGCATTGGATGCAAGATTTAGCCCAGTTACCTACGTCACGGTTCATGCTAGGCCAGTAAAAACTTCTCCTTACCATTAGTCGCGAGGCGCGTATACCCGGGTGACTTAAACCGTGTAAGGCGTCAAAAGCTACTTTCCGGAAACGCAATGGTAAATACGGTCTTAACCGTCCTGTGGATATGTCGCAATATATTTCCGTGTCGACATTCGGTAATTGAACCCTCTTGAAACGCGAAGCGATATCCGTGTCCTGCAACGCGTGGGCTAAATCGCTGTCCGCAGCTTGTTCCCGTGCGACCGAGTTGTAATCTATGCAGGTGGTCCCTGAAATTGTATCTAGCCGAGACAAGGAGTCAGCTACTAAGTTCTCAGTACCCGCAATGTGTCTTATATCTGTAGTGAACTCGCTAATAAATAACAACTGGCGCGTTCTTCTTGGTGTTTCGTTATCACTGCCTAGCTTATCAAATGCGTAAGTTAACGGCTTGTGGTCGGTAAACACAATAAGTTCTCGACCCTCGTACATGTTGCGAAAATGCGTCATAGCCAAATATATCGCTAATAACTCGCGATCATACGTGCTATATTTGCGTTGAGCGTCGGTGAGACGCTTTGAAAAATAGCCTAGCGGTCTCCAATTGCCTTTGACTTTTTGCTGCAATACCGCGCCCGCGCATGTATCAGAAGCATCGACCATAAGTGCCATTTTCGCTCCTTCGACAGGATAAGACAATAAGGCCGCGTTGCTAAGTTTTGTTTTACATTCCGCAAACGCTTGGTCAGCTTCTGTCGTCCACTGAATGACAGTTTTATCCTTTTTCGTGGACTTGGTTAAATAACCATTTAATATTGCCTGGTATTTAGTGGCCGAAACTAAATGAGACCTGTAAAAGTTTAACATCCCTAAAAACCGTCTTAATTGCTCTACGGTTCTTGGTTTAGGGAACTCCAGGATGGCTTTAACCTTCTCCGGAGCAGGCCTGATGCCAGCTGTGGTAACCTCGTAACCTAGGAACTCAACTTTAGCCTGACCAAAGCAACACTTTGCGATGTTAATCGTTAGGCCATATTCGTTCAACCTGGCAAACAACCTATCAAGATGTTCCCTATGCTGAGCGGCGTTATCGCTTGCTATCAACACGTCGTCGAGATACCCGAAAACAAAATCCAAATCCTTTAAAACCGTGTGATTCATGAACCTCTGGAATGTCTGCGCGGCATTGCAGAGCCCAAAAGTCATACGCGGGAATTCAAAAAGCCCCATGGGCGTTGTTATTGCCGTTTTTTCGATATCCTCTTCCGCGACTGGGATGAAATGGTATGCCCTGTTGATATCTATCCTACTGAATATTTTTTTACCTGCCAGTATATAAGTGAAATCTTGTAGTCGCGGAATAGGGTAGCGATCTGGCTTAGTGCGCGAGTTCAATTGCCTATAATCCCCACACGGACGTAGACTGCCGTCCTTCTTGGGTACTATGTGAAGTGGGCTGGCCCAAGCGCTCTTTGAAGGCCTACAGATTCCCAACTTGAGCATAAGATCAAATTCCGCTTTAACTTTTTTATATCTATCCGGCGGCAAAGGCCGAGCTCGTGCGTACACCGGAGACCCTGTTGTCTCTATGTGATGCACTATAGGGTGCTTGGGAGTGTTTTTGAAATTTACCGGTCTGGTTATATCCGGATAACGCATTAAAATGTCATGAAACGGTTGATTTCCACACATTGTATTGACTGACTCCATGTCGCAGTTGACCACTGCGGCATCAATATTAGCTCTCGTTATGGAATCTGTAAGCTTCCTAGCGCTCAGATCCACACTAAGCCCATAAAAACTTAAGAAATCCGCCCCCAAAATCGGCTGGCTGACTTCGGCAATCACAAATGTCCATCGAAAGGTACGCTTTAATCTAAAATTTAACAAGAGTGTCTTTACTCCGTAAGTTTTAATAGGCGTCCCATTTGCCGCGAACAAACTATAACCTAGCTCTACATTACTAGTGGTACTTACAGATGTTTTTGACCTAGGTATCACGGAGACGTTTGCCCCCGTATCCACTAAAAACTTCAAGCCCGAGTCTATGTCAGTAACACACAAGCGGTGGTTAGTAACGCCGGCACAGTGTTCCACCTTCGACCGTGCCGAACCTAGTTTCCCGAGTTCCAACCGCACGGCTTTACGCACTTGGTAGCCCTCTCACCGTAGCGGAAGTGATAAAAGCAGAGCCAGTCCGGGCTCTGCCTGCTTCTCGGCCGTTGTGTTTCCTGCCGAGCAGTGGCTGAGCTCCTTGCAGCTGCCTGCGCTCCACGCCTAGCGGGCGGGGCACCTCGCTCCAAGCGCTCTAACCTGGTGCCTATCTTGGCGATTTCCTGCAGCACCTTGTCCTCTGTGTCCATCCGAGGGCCCGCTGATACTCCTGCCAGCCCTGCTTGCCCTGATCTAGTCGCCTCTATCACCTTGTCAGCGAGCGCGGCTAACTTTTTAAGGTCTGTCAGCTCGCTGCCCGCCAATACCGCTTTGACTGCAGGGGGCATCAGTCCAACCCACAGCATCCTTACTGTGTTATCCGGGAATTTATCCCCTGCTAAATCCATCATTTGCCTCATGAGCTGAGAAGGCTTTTGCTCACCTAATTCCAGCTCCAGGAGTAATCTACGCTGCCGCAATTCCTCACTCTCCTCGAACACGGAAAGTAACCGTTCTTTGAGAGCCTCGTACTTTCCTGACTCCGGAGGCGAAAGCAAGATGTCACTAGCTGCTTGAATAGTGGACTTGCCTAGCTTTGTCACCACTATATTGTATTTTTGCAAGTCTCCTAATTTCTGCGGCTCCAAAATTGCGTCCAGTTGTGCGTACCATAACCTTGGTTGGTCCACCCAAAATTCCGGAATCCTGGTAGCTAGCGATACTGAAGCCAGTTCGTTTGGTCCCGCCGACTGTCCCGCACCAGAACTCTCCTGCTTAATTGGCTCAGCAGATGTAGCTGGCGCCGCCGGCGGCTGCTGCCCGGGGAGTTGAGAACCGCTCGCTCCGTACATCGTCACGCAAAATTCTCAAACCGCTAAGGAGTCGCACCTTGAGTATCCCTTTCCGATAAACTTATTAATAACTCCAGTCACCACAAATATAGTTCACCACAAAAAAAAATAACACTTCAAAGTACTGTTCAATCTAGGGGTCACCACTGTTGGGAACTGTCTTTGGTGGTAGAAATAAACGCAGTATTTGTCACTGTTTATATTACGTCACTAGGACACGTACATTAGTCCTAACGGTCAAGGGAATACTGAAGAGACCTGTGTGCCTAGATATGTATAGCGTATGCTACCCGCTATACATAGCTATGCACTTTGTGTACGCTACAAACTCATGTCCTCAAGTTCTCAATAGAATTTTCAAAAAGTCGCGCCAAGGGCACCAAATATTACGCCATTAATACTCGTATCATAATTATTTTTCAAGCAATGCCGTGGGAAATGTGCAGTTGTTTATGTGACATTCTATATGATATGTTTATTGGTTTTAATGTGAGAATAAACCTATTTCTATGTCGTTTCCTAGAGGTTAATCTTATTATCGTGAAATTCGTGAACATTATAAAATACAATGAAGTATTAATTTGCTTAAAGTTATTTTTTACTCTGCGACCAGTATCTACTCCTAGCATAGAAGTATTTGTATCGCTGTCAAAATATATGGTTTTGCATGAGGGCACACTGCAATTATTGCTAGTGTCATTACGACAGGCTGTTCATTCACTGAAGGTGATATCAAAATAAAGTATGTTGTTGTTGTCTTAAACATAGAAGTCCTTTTCTAACAGCTTGGAATATCATGAATAATACGTACTTACGTTTACGTGGTATACGAATATGGAATAGAACTAGTAGATATAAGGCATATCTACCATAATAAGTCATTTAAAAACGTACAAATAGTAGCGATAACCGTAACCAAGAAAGCGTTACAATTTAATTCAAGAAAACTATCGTTTAATCAATTTAATATTTTAAATAGCGAGAGCAATGACGGTCAGAAATCGCCGCCATTATGTGAGAGCTTTCTAGAAACACACAATTCCGAGAAATAGCGCGTAAAAGACCAAGTCATCTAGTCCGCCTGCGGGCTGGGCACGCGCAGCCGCCCGCTTGATCTAGCCACTTAGCTCTACTTACTGCTGATTGCTAAATATTGCAGCGATTTGCAACTATACTAGCAAATTGAAGCAGATTTAAAAGTTGTTTACTTATTAAGTTTCTAGAACTGGTTGTTAAAATAACAGTGTCCCGTGGGAAAACCACTTTTTATCTACATGTTCACATATTAAAAAACCACCCCCCTCTTCGCCCACTAACTACCTACCCTATTTTAGTAGGTAATGCTAAATGTCCTCTCTACGTAGTACTATTAAAAATATTCTGTGCCAAGGTCCCAAACTACGTTCAATACAAAGTTTCATCTAAATTAGTTCTGCTTTTTTATGCGTGATACACAAAATTACAGTGAGACTTACTTTAAAATTTATAATTAGGACTATTATGGATAGTATTGGCCTTTTCCCAGCAGTGGGATACAGCAGGCTCTTATAATAATAACAATAGTATGGATTGGTCGCTACGGCGACGTTTGTTAGTTTTGGAAGCCATTTCCAGAGTTAGAGCAGTCTATCCTCGTGCCACGCTACTTCGGGAATTGGACTCCCGAGCCGGTTTTAACGAGCCTCGACAGCGGCGGAACCATTCCATAGCAAACGAGACGCATTTCCCGATCATTGCACAAATTTGCAGGATTCGCAGCGCTACGCGATGTCGTCACGGTTTTAGATCATCGCACTTAGCTCATCGGATTGGACACAGATATATAAGACCAAGATAGATAAGACTTTCTCGAGTGCTGTAAATTATTCAATATTTAAACCTCAGCAGAACACTCTTAGCCGATTCCTGGTGAGTGCTTTGGTACATACTTACACGGGCCCGTTGCAGTATGAACGAGAACCCAGTGGATAAATTTAAATTGAACATTAGTAATATAATAGTCATTCACTTTACATTTTAACCCCATTCCTCTAATCGGATAAGAAACAAGAAAGTCAAACTCCGTTTTAAAATTGAGAAAAAAAGAAAATACTTATCCACACCATGCTTCGACAGAAAAAGGACAGACCTATATAAATTTCCATCACATGTTTCGTCAGAAATGGCACAAAAATTGAATATCCACCGCAAGCTTCGTCAAATATTCCGCTTTAAATATTTTCCATTTTGAAATTTCTAATTATTTAAGATGCCTACTTAAATAATGTAATGGAAGACCTGTAGCGGAAAAAATAGAAAAACACTCTATAATCGAATTAATGGACTCAAAAGAATCGAAATCGGTCGGCAAAAACTTCCACCGCGGGCTTTATCCACTAATCAATCCAGTCTCCATTTAAAGCGGACGTAAAAACTGGGTTTTTTTGTCCAATTTAACAGTTCTGTTTTTGTAGTAACCGAGCAGAATCAAGACTAAGTGCGCAAATAAATAATATAAACATGAAGAAGAACGTGGCTACCCTGCCAGCATTTTGGATGCCGTGGCATGGATGTAGTATGTAGGTATTTAGAATAAGGAGAAGGTATTTAAGTTCATTAAGATAATGTTATTGTTTTTAATTAAATGTTTCTAACATGAAGAGGTATTCAAAACTGATAACTTCGAACAAGTATTTTAAAGACAGGTAGGTATTGTTCCATAATCATATACAGAATGCAACGAAAAATGGTCACAACCATGAGGAAACAGTGAAATTCAAAGAAAAAAGAAGATAATCTTCAGAATTTTACTCTACATAAACACAAACAACAATATTTGTACCTACATTAAACACCGAAGAAAACTTCAAGTTTACCTAATTCCAGACCAGGACCAGGGACCAGGACCAGGGTCTATAATCTATAAATTGAGTGAGTATTACACGAATCTGATTAACTAGTGGTTAGGAGTCAATATCACGAGAATCATCCATCGAATAAACTGAAATGTACCTATCTATAACATCAAATCAAAACGGACTAATTTTTTAGAGTTGCTAGACAGTGGCAGACTGGTTGCGTAACCAGATGAGTCGTAATCACCTTGCACAAGGCGACGAACAATACAGTGGCGATAAACAAAGTCGATAAACAATCTTATATGCAGGTTTAGCACTTTATAGGCATTATACTTTTTTTTGTGCGCGTGCGACGTCATGCCAAAACTCGCTTAAATGTGGCAGCTGAGCGGTGTGAGCCATGAGCTGTAGCGGGTCACTGCAATGGACTCTTTAGCGGTTACCTAATGCAACTTACTTGTTTATAAGTAAATAATCATGATCATGACATCGTCCATAACCGTAATCCCTGTTTTGATGAAGTAATTAAGTATATATACGTATTTTTTCTAAGTAAAGAAGGTTTTAGCGATAAGTCCGCCTATTGTTTACCTATCTAATGTCTATTATTTCTGTATTTTCTTTGTTTTGTTTCTATGGTGTTCAATAAAGAGTAGATATTGTTGTTGTTATATTTGTCTTTTTTTTTTCTAGTTTAGGGTGCCTCTATCTCACATATCTTTTATGTGTAATAATATACTTGTTTACATCAATTAGCTTTCTTCTAATAATTTCGTTTGGATTAAAATATGCGTTTACTGGCAACTTTTCCACATATCCAGGTAACTACTCGTAAGTATGTTAGTGCCAAATTTCATCCAGATTCATTTAGACGTATAATATTTAGACATTGTACCCAGTATTGAAACATCCTTGTAATTTTAGCGTATTCTAGGCAAGCCCGCCGGCGCCCGTGGCTTGCGCCTGCGCCGCGGCCGGCGCCAACATTCCGAGCGGTTCTTTTATTCTGATTTCTCGCGGCCTGACCCACTCGCGCGCATGCCTCACATTACTTTACGACCTACTCCCGAATATCCTTGTTATTTGATACTTTTCATACGATTCTTCACTATTCGGGCATATTAGGGCTAACTAACCTAGTCTGCTATATCTCAAATAGCTATCACACAGCAGACTAACGAATTGCTTCTCACCACCAGAGGGTTTACTCTCCTATAGTCTCCACTGGCGCAGGTCTAGTACGAATTTTTTTTTCGTTCTAAAAAGAGTACTACGTAGAATTTTTCACCTATCTCAGAGTGCAAACATCCAAGCTGATTATAGCATAAAAAGAGAGGAGGCCTGCAGCCCGGCTGTGCCCAGCAGTGGGACGCAAATAGGCTGTAATAGTAGTAGTAGAGCATAAAAACTGCGCAAGTGGATAAACTATAAAGAGTTTACGATATTCAAGATGTATAGTTTGAGCAGCACTACAACAAAACATATCCGTTTATATGCGCAGCTGAAACTTCAACACCAATTCATTAGGAAGTTCCAAGCTGGATGGATAGTATCACTCCCGGGGGAGGCGAGCTGGGGTTAATTGAGCCATTCGGCTCCGTCCAGCTCGATAAGGAAGGAGCAGCAATCCGCTGTGACCTGGACTTGTCGGGAAATGGCACTGAGAGGGTGAAATGGCGGTCATATTTTGTAACTTGAAGTTATATCCGTAGTATTCTTAAATGTATGTTAAAGGTTAATTTTGTAACATTGGTATGTTATAACGTACGCAAGCCGTGTATTTATTTTATGAAAAGCAATAACATGGTTTCAATTTGATCATGCTGTGCAACTGTAAAATAGTTTCAATTAAATAAATAAAAAATATGAAAAATATAGTTTGAGTCGAATTTGGAAGGTAATTAGAATCGCATAAACTACTGAGAAAAGCGTGTACCTCATACATACATACCTAAATACATAAACTAGCAAAAATGGTCTCTGAATTAGTGTAGGTACGTACATAATATCTACGAGCCCGCAGTGGCAGTGGCATTATGTTTGGCCATCCGTTCGCGATGCGGATTACGACTGTCGATGTACAAGGCGTGAAGTTTTTCCATAAGTACGAAATTGAACCTTGTGCGCGCCACTCATATTGAAAAACTACGGGTCGTAATCCGCATCACGAACGGATGGCCAAACGTAACGCCGCCACATCTATGGACTTCCAACGTCTCAACATGACTTGATGACTTCCTGACATTATGTTAATCTGATTTTTCTTTCATTGCTCAGAGAATTTTTTATTCTTCATTTTACCCTATCTGAGATATACTTAAATGTGTCCACTCTCGGCGGCTCTGCGGTCCGCGCTGGGATAGCGACCGTGTCTAAATGTATGCCGGCGGAGAAACCGCGCCGTGGCCAACATCGACTCGGGCTGAGCCGATATTATCGTAATTATAGATAGAGCTCTATCTATACAGGTATAATAAACATGCATTACCATAACTTGGAAGTAAAGTTTGTACTAATTTAGTGAACATCGAATAAATACATTGGAGTGTTGTAAATTTTCCGTCCACATGACCGTATCTATGTCACAATCGTTTTATTCAAAAATAATTTGGATACGGTTTTTTTAATTTCACCTCATCATATAACATAGAACACTCGTTGCTTAAATAAACCACTTGAAATTAAAAATAACTTTTTATAGAGATCCAAAAAAACATGAACTTATTAGATGGTACTTGAATATCTTATTTCGAAGTTACTTTCTCTCTTTATCGCGTTCCTTTGTAACATTTTGGAAAATTGTGTCATATTTTTGACTCTTAATTTTATTGGTAAAATTAAAAGGACTTAAAATAATAGAGCTTCAAGTAAACAGTGGAAAAATACTCGTACTATGCATGTTACGATTTTATTAATATTTTCACTGCAATTTGCACATAATTTTAAATCGAAATTCACTTAAAAAGCCGGTCTAATTTAATGACATATTTAATAGCCTAATTCACCACTTCATCCTTAATCCAAAATTTTCCCACAGAAAACCCACTAGTTTTTAGAAAAATAATGTGAACTCACCTAAGCACAGAACGAGAGCGAATAAAGCGCGCATCGCGAGGTCGGTCGTGGACGCGCGTGGCGGGCGGCGCGCGGCAAGGGACTGGCGCCCGGCGCACGCGCGCCGCTATTTACCGCCGCGGCCTCTGACCCGGCGCCGGCGCCGGCGTCGCTGCTGGTCGCTGGTTATCTCGGACGGGTCTTCAGCACTAGTCAATCTTAAAGCTGATGATGGAGAAAAAACTTCAAAATTCAATCCTATGTTGCTTCCATAAATTATTGAAAAATAGTTTCTTATATAATATCTTTCTTTCCTCAGCTCATGTCTTTCGAAACCCTTAAAATTGTTTTA